>CM022944.1:7072703-7095203 GCA_012931725.1 Litsea cubeba | reverse complement strand
CAGATAAATTATACTACAGATAAATTTGTTTGCACACAAAAATCAAATGAAAGGGCCCTTTGTCCCACTGCTTAGGATGAAAAGGATTGCAGTGCGAACAAGACCAAGTTCGATTGAACTCTACCCATGAAAGGAAACAAGAAAAAAACATAGAGAAAAAATAACCAAGTATCTCACCATGATATAGCAGAGTAGCTGGTGCCCTGTGTCTTAGTCCTCTTCCATGGGAACTTCTGGAAAATCCCATCTGTCATCCTCGATTGTTTTGTTGACCACAGAAATAGGAGATAGTAAGGGATATTAAGGAAACAAGAAACAGTTATCCAAACGGCCCACTATCAACATAAACTCGTTGTATCTCCGTAACTGGCATGTTGGAACCCTTTAATTGCCATCATAAATTAGATAATTAAAATTGATTGATATAAATAAGATTTTACAAAATTTAGCAACCTGGATGCCTTTCATCTTCAAACCTTAAAAACATTTTTGAGTGTCTTGTAATAAGATTCCGCACACTATTTCAACCTCTGGATTACAGGATGATTAGCCGACACAAGATTGATGGCTCAGAAAACAATATGTTCCCCAGAAGGCACAAGACCCTGTAAATACCATTACTCACCAACAGACCTTAGATTGGTGTGGTCCCTAGGTGGGCCCCACAAAGGGAGTCCGCACAAAAGCAGAGCCCATATGTGAGTGTGCACGTGCGCACAAATATACTATATGGGACCATGATGCATGCCAATTAGAACCATCTGCAAATTGCAAATTGCAAATTTGCAAAGGTGGCCCACCTAAAAAAGGGCACTGCCGCAACATATGAAATATGAAGGCGAAGGCCAATAAGATGCAAGTCAATCTCCTCTCGATATCTTTCATTGATATTTTTCAATACATTCCAAAATTCGATGATATCTCGATAATAATACTTGTTAGCATGCCCCAAAAACAACCAAACACCACTCCAGACCCCATATGCACACCATGCACCTCGCCGTAAACTAAGAGTAACACTTGCCTTTGGATTATTGGACAGAATCACCATTTTCTAACAGAAAAAATGTTCAGGCCATGAAGTCCATAGCTGATGGGTTTTTTTTGTCAACCCTAGTCCACCCCACGATCTTCCTATCCTTCCTTTCCCTTGAAAGGAATGCATCTCAGTTACAAATCATGTGGAAAAATCCATACAAGAGTCACAGGGATCATTACCCTACCCTACACCGAGCTATGGGACATTAAAAACAGTGTAAATATAAATTTTCATTTCCACAGAAACGACTCCAGACAAACTATCCCAGAGACTGAAGTTCAGAAGCAGGTAGGACTACTTGCCCTATCTCAGGATGGTGACCTTGCTCCCAGCCACAGTGAGAGGTTTTAGAGTCTATGGTTTGCAACAACTGTAAGTACCCATGAACAGAAAAAAGAAAACAGCAAAGGAAAGTGCGAAATAAATTCCAGAGGAAAGGTGACGTATCAGCACTCAACGCATCAGGTATTGTAGATTCCAAACCAACTTTTTTACTACACCTAAGCACGTGATAGTTTCTGAGGCACTAAACATTTGCACATGGGGCTATTATTTGGCTATCAAAACCACAAATCTGTGGTGAAGGAGATGCCCAAAAAATTTCCCAGATAAAAAGAGATTACACTTCTATTTTGGGCTTACAAATAGATGGCTAAAAATAATATACATTGATGGTCCAGAAAGAACTCCAAATAACAGATGGCCATGTTCTTTACAGAGAGAACCATTCCTCACAGTGGGTCCATCATATGAATGTCTAGAGCACCAAATTGTGCATCATCACACAATTGACTGCCTTGCCAAACTGTATTCTAACTAAGATGCATGCAGGATGTTTTGTTTTGTTGATGGGCATGTTGTGTTTATCATAAATCTATTTATACTCTGTTTCCAATAAATAATAATTAAAAAAAAAAAGATGTATGCAGGACCTCCTCTTCTATGCTCAAACGAAACATATCAATATAATCAAACTTAACAGTAAGCTTGAAACATGATGCAAATCAATTACACATTTCAAGTAAAGGATATCCACTGACATTAGGTCATCCTCCTTTTCACCGCGGTTACGGCTATTACTGAGCTCCCTTCGAATTTCAGGTGTAACCTACATCAAAGGAATAAATAGCATATTACCACATTTATAACTTGAAGCCTGCTAGTATGTTCACAGCGTATAGAAGTTTGTGTACTTACTAAGTGATGTTTCTGGTATTGAATAAGACGGTAAAGATTGTCTTTATCTACTTTAGTCAGTTCATTCTTGTACCTGTATGCAGTATACTATAAAGCATAAATACACATGAACAGAGAGTAATGGAGAACATTTCCAATTGTTATTAATGCAATCATGGTTTCCTTGCTTATTAAATACCCCAAAAAACAGAACTCCCTGGGATTCTGAAATTTGCTGTGGTCTAAGAGGGGTAAAAGGGCCCCTGTGCATGAAATCAAAGGTAAGTGAAATCCTTTTTTTTTTTTTTTTGTAGCATTTCCTGATAAACATGTGCATGTGAAGAGCAGCATTTGCACAGAAAATATAAAATGAGGAGTCTTGGAGCTACTAAGGTAACCTACACCAATCACCACGTTTCTCAATCATTACAATGACTACCACTTTTAAGAATTCTTTATCACTAACACGAGCATAGTTATAGGATAGACTGACTAAAAATGTTCTTTTATCCTGGTGGGGGCTAGGATCAATCAGTAAAAGGGTTTATCTAATTAGTTAAACACTTTTCTCTCGGGCTGGAGATAAAGGATGCAGATAAGGCAGGACATGGTTTACACCTAAACATGGAATATCAGATAAAATACGATCCATTTTCAAGTATCTGAAATTCTGAATATAATAAGTTAGGACTGATACCAGTCAATGATTAGGTTGTAGTCACCTATGATGCCCATATACGCCATGGATACTGTCGGGACACGCCATAGACAGCAAGGACACGAATTTTACATATAAAAGGTGAAGTATCGAGTACGATAAGGAATGAAACATTGCCTATTTTGAAGTATCCGTGCATCATAGGTAGTCACTCAACATGTGTTACCATATATACGATACACTGATGGATGTACAAAGGGATGATATAGTAGCAACAAAAATGGGTCTCCCGATACCTGAATCGCCAAGATTGGAAAAATAAATTAAAAAAAATGGGGACAGTACAATATTTAGACCAGCCTTCAATTCAGCTGAGTCCAGGCCTAGCATGGACCCAAATAAACTTCAAGTCTGGGTAAGGGTGCATGGATTACCCAAGTACCTGATGCTGCAACCATGTATTGTATATTATATATGTATTTAATATATTCAATATATTACATTTGTATTTAAGTAAATTGTGTTACTATACATATAGGTCTAAGTCCAGGCCCTCTATTTGGGTCCAGCACTGGTACAAGGAATGTACAAATCCTGTAACCTGGACCCAAGTTGGGTATGGGCACAAGTACATCCCCTATTAGTAATTGAGTTCATTTGAAAAGCGATGCTTAGGTACGGATCAAAATGAATTTTTAAATACGTGGAACAACCAAAATTTGGAGGGAGAAAAAAGAGTGATACTCCCACATTTGGACCAGCATTTAATTTAGGACCCAGTTCAAGTTTGGGTTCAAGTAACTCCGCCTATGTTGGGATATCCTTGACATAGCCGGTCCCAAGCCCGGACAAAGGAGGAGGGTTGTGCGTTAGGTAGCCGACAGCCAGCACAATACTCAGTCGGATTTTTTTTATGGATTTGATACCTAATGAAATTTCGTTGGGGCGTCCCCTACTTAGCGACGCGCTGTATGGTCCGGGTACAGTGATAAATGAGCAAGGACCGCTGCATCGGCGCCCGGGTGCAGTGCTAAATAGGCAAGGGTCCTCACACTTTATTGGACGAGTGTGGGGGGTAAGGAAGCTAGTCCAAAATAGAAGGCTGAGATTGGGCACTTGGAACATTGGGAGCCTAACTGGGAAACTTATGGAAGTGGTGGATACAATGGAAAGGAGACGAATCGCAATTGCTTGCTTGCAAGAGACAAGATGGGTGGGACACAAAGCAAAAGAGATTGAGAGGACCGGGTATAAGTTATGGTATACGGGACTTAATAGATCGAGGAATGGGGTCGGCATAGTGGTAAACAAGGACTTAAAGGAAGATGTAGTGAATGTAAAGCGCTATGGAGATAGGATTATTGCAATTAAGTTAGTATTAGGAGAAGAGATAGTGAACGTAATTAGTGCTTATGCCCCCCAGGTGGGCTTAGGAGATGGACATAAGGAGAAGTTTTGGGAAGACTTGGAAGGAGTGCTACTAGAGATACCCCAAGGAGAGATGGTCTTCATAGGAGGTGATTTGAATGGTCATGTAGGACGTGACGTAGATGGATACATAGGAGTACACGGGGGACATGGGTACGGTAATAGAAATGAAGAAGGGAAGGATATCTTGGAGTTTTCAGTGGCTTATGATCTCATGGTAACTAACACATTTTTTAGAAAGAGAGAGGAGCATTTGGTGACTTATAAGAGTGGCTCATCGAGGACACAAATTGACTTCTTCTTAACTAGGAAAAGAGACCGTTTAGCTTGTAAAGATTGTAAGGTTATACCGGGGGAGAGCTTGACTTCCCAACATAGGTTGTTGATCATAGATGTGCAGTTACAAAGGTGGACTAGAAAAAAGAAGTTGTATAGATGCTCAAGGACTAAATGGTGGAACCTGAAAGGTGATAAGCAACTAGCTTTAAGGGAAAGAGTACTAGAGGAAGACGTTTGGGCGACAGATGAGAGTGCAAATAATATGTGGGATAAGGTAGCAGAGTGTATTCGGAGGGTAGGGAAAGAAGTCTTAGGAGAATCTAAAGGGGGTGCTCCGGTACAGAAAGAGGCATGGTGGTGGAGCGAAGCCGTCCAAGACAAGATAAGAGTTAAAAGAGAGTGCTTTAAAACGTGGCAAAAGGATCGAATTGAAGCGAACTTGGAGAGGTATAAAGAAGCAAAAAGAGAAACCAAAAAGGCAGTTAGTGAGGCCAAGGCAAAGGCATTTGAGGAGCTATATAGGCGACTTGACACTAAGGAAGGCGAAAGAGAGATATTCAAGCTTGCTAAAACTAGAGATCGGCGGACCAAGGACTTAAACCAAGTTAAATGCATTAAGGATGAGGATGAAAAGGTATTAGTAAAGGAGGAGGAGATAAAGGAGCGTTGGAAGAGCTACTTCTACAAGTTATTTAACGAAAGCAGTAGTAGTGACATACAATTGGGGCAGCTTACCATTTCTAGAGAAGAAGCGAATCATATGTTCTATAGGAGAATCAGTAGGGAAGAAGTTAAAGAAGTATTGAAAAGAATGAAGAATGGGAAAGCGGTTGGGCCAGATGGTATCCCTATTGAGGTATGGAGGTGCTTGGGGGAGGATGGTATTAGTTGGTTGACAACGCTTTTTAATGTAGTGCTAAAGAGCAAGAAGATGCCTAATGCATGGAGGAAAAGTATTCTTATACCCATATACAAGAACAAAGGAGATATTCAGAACTGTGCGAACTACCGCGGGATTAAATTGATGAGCCATACGATGAAATTATGGGAGAGAGTTATTGAGAGAAGACTAAGAAGAACAACAAATATTTCAGAGAATCAATTTGGTTTCATGCCTGGGAGATCAACCATGGAGGCTATCTTTCTCCTGAGGAGGTTAATGGAACAGTATAGAGAAGGTAAGAGAGATTTACATATGGTGTTCATTGACTTGGAGAAGGCTTATGACCGGGTTCCTAGGGAGATTCTTTGGAAAGTTTTGGAAAAGAAAAGAGTTTGTGTCGCTTATATTGAGGCGATAAAGGATATGTATGATAGAGTCGTGACATCTATAAGGACGACTGGCGGCGAAACTAAGGAGTTTCCTATCACGATTGGTCTACACCAAGGCTCAGCGTTAAGCCCGTACTTGTTTGCCCTAGTTATGGATGAGATTACAAGACATATCCAAGATGAGGTGCCGTGGTGTATGTTATTTGCAGATGACATTGTTTTAGTGGATGAGACGAGAGAAGGAGTGAATGCTAAACTTGAATTGTGGCGGAAAACATTAGAGACAAAAGGGTTTAGGCTAAGTCGATGCAAAACGGAATATATGGAATGCAAGTTTAGTCAAAGTAGGACACCTGGTAACATAGAAGTAAGTTTGGGCACACAAAAGATAGTAGAAAAAGAAAACTTTAGGTACCTTGGATCTATGGTGCAACAGGATGGAGGGATTGATACTGATGTAAGTCACAGGATTCAAGCCGGGTGGACCAAATGGAGGAGTGCTTCGGGGGTCTTGTGTGATCGGAAAGTCCCCCTCAAGGTTAAAGGAAAGTATTATAAGGTGGCGGTACGGCCAGCGTTGTTATATGGATCAGAGTGTTGGGCAGTAAAGCATAATCATGTCAAGAAGATGGAAGTTGCGGAGATGAGAATGCTAAGATGGATGTGCGGGATCACAAGGAGAGATAGGATTAGGAATGAGGAAATTAGGGGCATAGTAGGAATAGCACCGATTGGAGATAAAATGAGAGAAAATCGACTGAGATGGTTCGGCCAAGATTGAAGGCGTCCAACAGAGGCACCTGTTAAAAGGTGTGAAAGCATGGAGTTTGCCAAGAGTAGGAGAGGGAGAGGGAGACCCAAGAGAAGTTGGAAAGAAACTATTAAACATGATCTTGCCTACATGGATCTAACGGAGGACATGGCCCTAAACAGATTTGATTGGCGTCGTCAAATCCATATAGCCGACCCCACCTAGTGGGAAAAGGCTTGGTTTGGTTTGGTTTTGGTTTGGTTTCAAGTTTGGGTTCAAGTCAATCGATTTTGGACTTCAGACATGAATCCATGATGCTGTGATAATACATTGTATATGTTTTTTTTTTTTTTTTTCTGAAATGGGATAATACATTGTATATGTATACGTGTATTAATTATAAAGTTTAGTATATTCGTATAAAGTAAATTCTATTATTGTATATTTTGAGTCTAGACCAGGCCCTCCATTTGGACACAGGAACTGCTTGGACTTTTCATTTAGACTTGGGTATGGGTACAATCCTGTACCGTGGGACACGGGTACATGTTGATCCCCTTCAAATAATTCAAGTTCACATCTGGGTAAATGGACCTGGCCCGAAATTAACCTGTTTCCATCCCTATGTATGGTTCAGTAATTTTTTGCCGGTCTCATGAGTATTTAGAATTTGATACCATTGATTTTAGCACTGTTGACTGAATTTTTGAAGGACCTTCTGTGGACTAGATATCTGAATAAGGCATCACTTACCACGGTCCAAGACTATCTTGCAATTGGTCTCCAAAAATTATTTATTCCATTCCTTAATTAGCATCACTAATACTGAGCAATCATGTGCAGTAATTATCATCACGAGAAAGTAAAATTTACTGAAAAAAAAACAATGACCAAGAAATATTAACCTCTGAACAAAAGCAAGTAGTGACTGGTGCCATATTACAGGCATGATCCTCGAATCCTCTAGGAATCTCATAAAATGGTCTACAACAGCATCAAGTACCCGATAGGGTAGTGCATATTTCTTGTCCAGAAAAAGCTTAATAAAATAACTGCAGCAACAGATAACAAAGAGAAGTTCAATACAGTTCTTTGTTATGATGGATACTCCTAGTAAAAATAATAATAATAAACTGCAAAACGCAGGTGTCAGGGGATATAAAAGAGTACAATTAGGTGACGCTTTTGAAACTAACAACATTTAAATAATATATATTTTAGATGCTCTCACTATTTCACCAAGACACAGTCATTTTTATGATGGAAACTTTATTTTCAAAATGGCAAACCTAAGTATGATGAGACTCAAAAAGAATAATTTCAGAACAACAGCATAAAAATAAATTATCTTTTAGAAAGTCGAAAAATAAGTCAATACATATCACCAAACACATGATAACAACGTGCCCGTCTATTGGTTAGGGACCTTTGTTGCATGTATTTGTGGGTCTGTGAGTATTTACCAGAGCATAAAAATATAAAGGACAAAATTGATTTGTAGTCAATAAAATATATTACATGTTTTCTATTCTTGCGAAGCTCTAATGCACCAAACAGTAGACCAATTTCCATTAAGAACAGAGATGAGGTATGGCGCATGGTGATTAAAGTATAGCGATTTCAGAAGAGCAATTTCCCAGTAAACCACAAGAGGTCAAATGATGTTTAGATATATCAACATTGGTTAGGGTAAAGTCTTTCAAGAACACAGTATGATTCTGTATAAAGTTGAATATATATATATATACCTAGTTGTACCGCAATACTCCATCTCTGCCAACTTCATAAGTGCAGCACTGTAGACCATACAAAACAGTGCATTAGAAATTTCTATTAAAGTGCATTAAGGATCCCAAATTACTTCTGTGCTACGTTAAAAGAGTAGTACCTTGAATGAAGTGGAGGAATTGAAGCTTTTTGAATAACGCTACCAAAAATGACAGCTTCCCTAAGACTACAAGTTCCTGACTGTATGCGAAAACCAATTGTCAGTTCTATAATTTAGGAAAAGCAATATTTAGACAATGGTTCATTACTTTGCTTTCAGCATACAATTTAAATGCATTGATTAAGAACAAAAGAAAGCTGATTCGTATGTAATTATCTAATATCAAATGAAAAGATGAAAGAATAAAAACCATTTTAAAAAAACATATTCCTAAAATAGGAAAATATTTATGCGCATCTATCCCTCGTCATATTACGGTAAGGGACAACATAGTGGGGCCAACTTTATGATCCATCTGAACCATCCACACACATGGGACCCTGAGTTATTAGTGAAAATAAGAAAAGCACTCATAACTCTACACCTCTACCCTCCCTACCAGCAACATACACACATGTGAGCACACATTTGAAGAGGTCAACAATTCATTAAGATCAAATGAAGATCCAAGATCATGCCCAGCTGAAGGTCATACCTGACACAGTGGTAACAATATCCCCTTAAAGAAGGCTGCTGGCTTATAAAGTGACTTAATTAATGCTTGATATAGAGAGAAATGGAGCTTCTTATTCTTTAGAATGTCATCTCTAACACGTGGAAGCAACACAAGATTGTAGAAACGTTGTGCTTTCTTCACACCCAAGTTAGAAGAAAAAATCCTTGTTGCTTGAAACATCGCGTTCGGTGTCCACTTCTCTGGTTCAGTCAAATACAACACATCTTCCCAAACTTCCAATGATGGAACACGCTTGAATGCTTTGGGCAATTTACCAGTAGTGTATCTACAAAGCAGTTTGCCGACTCTACAACACGTGCATACAACATTTATAAGAACTAGCATTATACATTTAAAAAGAATAGAAAAATTGACTAATATAACATACCCTTTATATATATCTATGATGGCACTGTTCAATTTAGGAAGAGGTCTCGCTTCTGTAAACAGTACAAAGCCCAAATGAAGAGATTAGTCATTTACAAGTTAGACAACCATCTAAAAGATCTTTCTTAAATTTCTGCAAATCATAAATTCATTTGTAGGAATGTTAACACCGATATAAATTGCATCGCATCATCTCCCTTAGTTTTATCTAATGGTATCTCCTTTGTAAATGCTGCTGGACCTTTTAATAAATACAACTCATTGAGGGTTTAAACCATTTAATCGTTTACTTTCTTTGAACAATCTGATCAAAACAATTAACAAATGTCAGAATCCAACAATATCGTTTTGAAAACACCAATTTAACCTAAGAACATAACTTCTCTATTAAACAGTCAAAATATCTCCCTCTAATACAGTAAGGGTCTGTTTGTTTGTGAGCACATGGTCAAGTCAAATGAGTTCCACCGAAGGATTATTAAAGAGGTGAGGAGTGAGGGGTGAAAGATATATGGTAGTAATGTATATGGGACATTGACTTTCATAGGATTTGAATTACTAGGATTTGAATTACTAGGGTGATGGTTCGAGAATTCATTTCTCATCTTTCCTTGATTCAATTGAGATTAAAAGGGGGAGATTATTTGATAAATACAAGCGCTACAATTCCTATGTATTCAATTACATAAAACAAACACACCCTAATAGAATCACGTAACATTGTTAAATTTAAAAAAACAATTTACCAGAAGCGACTTGAGCATCCTTTTCTTTAATTCTCTGTATAATAAGATCAGCCAAAGTACGTTGAGGCCCCGCGTCCTTCGACATGAAGGCTGCCAATACCTTCTCATCCTCTTCATCAATCTCTTCCTAAAAAAAGAAACCAGTATCATAGTAAGCAGTTACATAATAACACCTCGCCCAAACAAATCAAACAAGTTAAAAAAAAAAAAAAAAAAACTCACTGGGGGAGCATCATAGTGGCTTAGGGTTTCAGAGAATCCATCAAAGGCATCAACATCATCGTCGCTTTCTGCGCCACTGTCTGAAGCAATGGAGTGATTGGCAGGGATGGATGAAAAGGAAGTTAGGGTTTGGGGTTGAGTCTCTTCCTCGAGGATTTCCTTCTGCTGGTTTAGGGCTTCTTTCAGGATCTTAGAAGACAAATCGGACGAGATGAGCTGCAAAAAAAAAAAAAAGGGGAGAATGGAATGAGAATGGCATTAGCAGAAGAAAAAGAGAGAAGAGATTGATGATTTGTGTATGCCTTGTGTTCTTGCTGGTGGAGTTTGGGAGGTCGCGAGCGCTTCTTGGAGGAAGAGACGGAACAAGTGTCGAAGTCAGAAGACAAGGGCTGGAGATGGCGCTGCGTGGTCTGCTGCTTTCTCTTCTTTCCCGCCATGGATAGTTCGGTCGAGCGCTTCAGCTGAGTGGGGGAACGGGGGAAGGATGTGAAGGAAGACTTCGATGAAATTATAGTTTCAATTCAAAACCCTAAAACCCATCTCTAACGCAATGTGGGGCCCACCTATTCAAAATCCTAGCCAATCATCAACCTTTTAGGTAGCGCTGCACAGAACCGGACCGCAGACCGGACCGGACCACAAAACCGGACCGGACCGGACCGGATTTGCGGTCTTGGTGGTCCAAATCCGGTCCGGTCTGGGCCTTTTGTGGTCCGGTCCGGACCGGACCGGACCGCATTTATTAAAATAATTTTTTTTTAATTTTTTTTTCATAATCTTTGAGCTCATGAGGCATGAGCCTAGCACCCATTTGTAAAACCCATCATTCATTCATTTGACATTTGCCTACTTTTTAGATGTGAGGTGAAAATGAAAAAAAAAATGAAAAAAAAATGAAAAAAAAAATGAAAAAAGGAAACCGGTCCGGACCACTTTAAGTGGTCCAACCGGACCGGTTTGGACCGGACCGCTTATAAGTGGTCCGATCCGGTCCTTCATTTTGGGCCGGACCGGAAATCCGGTCCGAAAACTGGACCGGAAATCCGGTCGATCACCCCTACTTTTAGGACCCTATTGTGGTGATCAATGTGTCAATTATTTTTCAAATATGTAAGATGGCCACCATTGGATTTGCCTTTGTTTGATACACATGATGAACTTGAACCTGGTTTAGCTTCTTTTTTTGTGAAATAGAAATGGAGAGAGTCATTTTTTGTATATTCAATCTAACATGGGCCCACTGAATTTTTTTTTCTTTTTTTCTTTTTTTACAACTCATATGTCCAGTGTTAAAGCTATGAGCAGCCTGGATTTTGAGAATATAGGCTCCACAATAAAATGAAGAAAGACGTTGAATTATATTTATGTACTAGCAACAAACGCGCCAAAAATAAAGATATATTAAATTTTAAAAATTCTTTTAAAATATTATTAAGATAAAATAAGTCTAAAAGAAATAAATTTATTCTTTTTGAATATTAGAATCTTTTAGCATGTACGACCTCTTGAATTTAAAGGCATTGACCATGACATTACATAAGTATGAATCTATGTCTATATAAGGGTAGTTCTCCTAAACTAAAGCTTAGGTTAAGGTAAGCTCAAGTTTGTGGCGGTGCCCACCTGGCGACCCAAATAGGCGGGGTGGTGATGGGAGGATTTCAAGGACTCCCTGGACCCTTCTCTTTGCAAAAAAATTAGTCTCAACCGTGGTTTCTACTATCTCCATGTAGCTCCAAAAGCTTAATGGTCAACAATCCATTCAGATTGGTACACAGTCGATCCAATGGTCCAGTAAATCTGGATCTGACCAAAAGCTAGTGGACATGTACAATTTAGGGAGGTTGTGTGTTTGGTCCATTTGAATGGACCAAGGGTGGGCCCCACAAGCGTAAGCTTATAGAATTAAATGAAGATGTATGGTGCCCGAGCTCAAAAAATATAATGAAATATGTGATTCTTTTCTGAGATATTATCGGAAAAGAACAGATTTTATATAAATAAATAAGTAGTTTATATTTATTATATATAACTTTAATACAAAAGAAAAAATAACTCAGTGGGGTCATATGATGTAACATCTAATGGTGGGCCTCATAGGTGTGTCCAATTGGACAGTGGGACCTTGCTGATGTGTCATTCCGAGAATTCTTAGTGGGGTCACATGATATAACATCTAAATATATGTCCATATCCAAATATCAAAAGGTGTGTCCGATTGAATATTTGGTCAATATGCCCTTGTTGATGTAGTGTTCCAAGGGGCATTGGTGGGGTCGCATGATGTAATATTTAAAAGTGGGCCTCTTATCCTAATTCATTAAGGTGCATCATGATGTGTTTAAAGGTGGTCTGGTCTACAACAATTATTAAAGGCATGTCTCATATTAACCCTTATATCATTTCATCTATGTATAATTAGAAATGAAATATATTTTTAATATGCATTTTAATAACAAATATAATTGATCATTAGAGTCCATTATTTTCTGTTCGTTGAACATTGGATTCCACCTTGTAATTGACGGTCTAGATCATGAAACTAATGGTCTTGATACAACTCCATATTGGTTGGTCTCCACAAATCCATCTGTTGTTTCTACTTTATGTGGATGATTGATCTATTCTTAGACCACGATAATTTAGTCATGCCCATTCACACCATGAAAATGGGCCCCGCAGACCTATATTAAATGGAGTTGATTATAATCTTGTAAGGAAAATGAGATAAGGTTTACTTTAAAATGGGAGTGATCGAAATTTTAGGGATAACAAATCTAAGGAGTTTTGTTGCTATTAGTAGTAGTGTGATCTAGATTTAAGATTAAAACTATTCCTAGGATTAAGGGAGGGGATTCGAGGAGATTTGTTTGGATTGAGATTTTAAGGGATAATACCTGTTTGGGATGAGTTTGTTGTTAGAAATGGTAGTGTGATCTAGATTTAAGGGATTAGATTCAAGATTATAACTATTTATAGGATTAAGGGAGGGGATTCGAGGAGATTTGTTTGGATTGAGATTTTAAGGGAGAATACTTGTTTGGGAGGAGTGCGGTGGCCCACATTAAATCCAAAGCTCTGTGTGATTTTATGAGTATTTTTCTAAAATAAGAGACTTTTCAGGGATGATGTGGCACCCCTCACAGCCCACCTCTAAGCTCGGACCAAAAGTAAAAATATATTAGAAATTTAAGAAATATTTTAAAATATTATTAAGATAAAATAAGTTTAAAAGAAATAAATTTATTATCTTTAAATATTAGAATCTTTTAACATGTGATGAAAATAAATATAAAATGAGAAGTAAACTTACATGACATAATGCCTTCTTGAATTTAAAGGCATTGACCATTACATAAGTATGAATGTGTGTCTATATAGGGACAGCTCTCTTAATCTAAAGCTTATGTTAAGATAAACTCAAGTTTGTGGTGGGGCCCACCTGACTACCCACAATGGGGTAGTACTGATGTGGGGATTTCAAGGACTCATTGAGACCCTTCTCTTTGTAAAAAATTAGTCTCAACCTTGGTTTCTACCATCTCCATCTAGCCCTAAAAGTTTAATGGTCAACAATCCATTCGGATCGGTACACAATCGATCAAACAGTCCAGTAAATTCGAATCTGACCAAAAGCTAGTGGACATGTACAGTTTAGGGAGGTGTGTGTTTGGTCCATTTGGATGGACCAAGGGTGGGCCCCACAAGCATAAGCTTACAGAATTAAATGGAGAGGTATGGTGCCCGGGATCAAAAAATATAATGAAATATGTAATTCTTTTTTTAGATATTATCGAAAAAGAACAAATTTTATAGAAATAAATAAGTAGTTTAAATTTATTATATATATAACTTTAATAAAAAAGATAAAAAAACTTGGTGGGGTCACATGATGTAACATCTAACGGTGAGCCTCATATCCTAATTCCTTCAAGATGTGTACAATTGGACAGTGGGACCTTGCTGATGTGTCATTCCGAGGATCCTTAGTGGGGTCACATGATGTAACATCCAAAGATATGGCCATATCCAAATTTCTAAAGGTGTGTCCAATTGAATATTTGGTTAGTATGTCCTTGTTGATGTGGTGCTCCAAGGAGCACTGGTGGCGTCAAATGATGTAATATTTAAAAGTGAGCCTCTTATCCTAATTCATTGAGGTGCATCATGATGTGTTTAAATGTGGCCTTGTTTGTCTGGTCTTTAACTTGAAAGAAATATCCCACTGTATTATCAACTTCTTGGTAGAAGTGGAGAAAGGATATGTGTGATAAGGATGGAAAAAGTTGTTTAGAGAAATTGTAGGAGATATGATAAAGATGTGAGTTTGTTATCTTTATAAAACATTTTGAATGAAATGAAGAGATTTAGGATGGTGATTTGGAAAAGATAATTGAAATGGAGATTTAGGGGGGAGATTTGTTTTAGATGAGTGTGGTGCCCACTTTTTCTTATATATTTCTTTGAAACGATAGACATTTTAGGGATGACGTGACACCCCTCACATCCCACCTCTCACACCCAAAGCTCTAAAGCTCTATGTGATTTTATAAGTATTTTTATCAGACAAGAGACTTTTTAGGGATGAGGTGGCACCCCTCGCAGCCCACCTCTCCCTTTGCTTTAATATATATATAATATATAATATAATTGATGCATAGGGAAATAGTTACACGAGATGCCTCATTTCACATGTCAACCAAATCCAAGTGTTTTTTTTTTCTCACACTTGAGGTAAAAAAATAAAAAATATAGAAAACTAGGTTTTATATATACAAATATTATACATGTGAAACACTTATTTATATATTTGTTGAGATTCATCATTTTGGTTAACATTTAGTTGAGGGGTGTTGGCACCTCAGTATCACACATGCCAACGGATCGATCGGTTGGTCTTCATGAATAGAAAGCCAACCCAGCAAAAAAAAACTATTTTCAAATGTATATATATGTACATATAATGATTTTAGATTTACTTGAATTTTATGGAAGTTTTCACAAATTTATGAGTTAGGAATTTTTTTTCTTTTACAAATTACTCTAAATCTATTATAATATATTAAAGCTAAGGGTTTTGGCTTTAATTTTGATTGTCAGTTGTGATTTTGACCTACACTTATCTTTTTTTTATTCCACATTCTTTCCCTGTGCGTATCTCATCCAACTACTTACTCATATCTTAATCTCATCGAACCATTGACCTCTACTTTCGATTTTTCAAAGTCTCACTTTTTCCTTTGAGTAAGAAATCTAAGCTCTACTTCATCTCTTCTATTCATGTCCTATCTCAAATTTTATACTTCTGTTTTATGCAATTTGCTCTATGGTATGATTATATAATTTGTAATGCATGGACATACCGTGCTGGGTAGAGGCTATTATACTAGGTTGAATGGTCTGGATATGACTTGGAGGTATATAAGAAATAAGCCATGCTAGGTCATCCTAGCCCTTGGCCTATAACTAGGAATTGGGGTGTTCATGGGCTAGGCTAAGGCATATCTTGCCCTAGCCAAAGCCCGACACGGGCCGTAAAAGTTTGGCCCGAGCTTCCTATTTAATCAATCAGGCCAAGCTAAAGCGGGCTTGTTTAAAATTTTGTGGACATTCAAGCTAATGTTTGGACCGATTAAATAAAATTACTTGCGTTCCTTACACATGCTGTGCCAGCTTTGGGCTCTCTATCACTTAATTCAAGCTCGGTCCAATTATTAAACGTGTTCTTTTTTTTTTTTTTGCTAACGGAGGGTTTCCAAACCTTTGGACTGGACTATTCCATCCGGGCCCAGAGAGAAGCCGGGTATAACCCCTGTAGCCCCTAGGTAGTAGCACAAGTGGACTCAACTTTCGGTTCCTGAAGAGTGGGAAACCGGGGGTCGATAGCAAGACCTCTAGACTCGGAATAGGGAGGAACCGTGGTCCTGACCCCTCGACCAACCCCTTGGGGTGAAAAAAAAAAGCGGGCTTGGCTCATACTGTGTATGGTGGGGAGTACTCAAATCATCATCTCGATCACTTATCAATGCTTAACAAGTTTTTGCTGCTCAAAATCAATACATAATCAATTCAACGGTTCAGTCTATTTAGATGGGTGTCAAGCCTGGGATCAATGACTATTAAAGAGGGAATCACATTTTTATAGTGCACTTAGATATATCACCAAGTAAGCACGTAATTAGGCACATGGGGTTCTCACATGAGGTTTTTTTCCATACATATATAATACAATCGACTTCTTATTGAAGGATGAGGATGAGCATGAAACACAAAGCTGTCAGGGTTGGAATTGAATTCTGGTCCAATAGAGAAGAATCTTACCTTTATGCTTGATTCCTAGGTCCCCAATTGGTTGCAAGGATGGTATTTGGATTAGAAACTTGTTCTTTTGGTATGTCCATGGAAGTGGAGTCATAGCAGGATGGGAATTAGAATACCAGATTCAAATCCAAATCCAACTGGCAAGTTTCTTCGGGTTTGGGTTTGGGTCCGGATCCAAATCCGTATCCATCATTTATAAAATGAATTTGGATCCAAGTACAACATAGTTCTATCCTCACCTGACTTGCCTGTGATTTTTGTTTCAGCAACGTTTTCCCTGTGTAAATTAGTAGCAATCCACCATGTGCCTATTTATTTACAACATCAACTGCTCAAATATATATGTCCTCTTTTTCATCTCTAAATCCTACATTAGTGGGAGTTGGTCCCATACTAATTGTGTTATTTGCGTCACTACGCAACCAATGGATTAAAATATGTGGACATCCAGTGAGCACTTCGATTTTTTTAAGTGAGCCCAAGGTGGAGTGAGTTCCACTCTTTTTATTATTAAAAGAACTCAGGGCACACTTGTGTAGCCTCTTCCCGTCGAAAAAGGATATGTTTTTTTGTGAAAAATTTCTTTTTCGTGTTTGGTGTGACAGTTTTCTGCGAAACTACTTTTTCACCATGTCAGTTTTGTCCTTATTTGGCATGGAAAAGACTTCCTATAGCGCGATATGGGAATTCCCACACATACCCACCCACTCACCCACCCAGTAGTTTTCACTAAACAATAGTTTTTATTAAAGAAATCCACAGCTGCACCAAACAACATCAATTCATTGAGAAATTTTTTTTTACACCAAACATAAATTTTTAACTTCCTCGTAAAACCTTTTATAAGGTATTTAAAAACCATAGAATTTGATGACGTGGCAATTTCATCTTTTCATGAAAGTTACCTCTACACAAACATGCCCTCAAGGGTTCTGGACTCGCATGCAAAATATAAGATTATGGTTCTACTAAGGTCCTGTTTTTTTAGTGGAATTTCTGTCAGGAATTCACCATGTCAGGAATTACTGGACATGATGTGACAGGCTGTCCCGTGAAATTTCTAAACTCCATGTTTCTTTTCTAGCATTTCTGGATCCCAACCACCTTTTGATATTTGGGAATCCAGGAATTCCACTCCCTATGCATTTTTGTGGAATTCCTGGATGCTCAAACCCAAATGGGCATTTAGAAATTCCACTTTGTTTGAGAATTCAGGAATTCCCTAGATAGGAATTCCTGAAATTCCACCAAAGAAATGGGCCCTAAGTGTAGGTCCAACTTTAGCTGTGTTTGTTATTTCAAACCATCTCGTTCACGGGTCGGTTATCGGTCCAAGAATTGATCAGCCCAAGCCCCGTCCTAAAAGCTTAAACCCAAAGAAATGGCAAAGCCCAAAACCAAATTTTATACGCAATGTGTCGCCCTGAAACAACTCCAATCACCGGATCCACTCAGATGGATGATGCCTAGAAGGCGCCACATTAGCAGCCATGAGTTCTTCTTTTAATAAATTATTTCGAAAAATGTACATAGTTTTTGGCTTTGATGTGGGCGCTACATCTCTCTAAATATCCTCTTATCCAAATCACAGCCACAATTATCTCATCTCATCACATTCAAATTCAAACAACTCATATTCTATCTATTCAATTAATATATATCCCAATAATCTCTCTTTTGATTTTGTTTCACTCATCAATAGATATACATCCCCAACAAACAAAATAGAATCCTCTCTCCCTATTTTATCTTTTCCCTACCCATGCATGATATTGTCCGCTTTGGCCCACTGGCCTCACGGTTTTGTTTCTGATGGGCCTCAACCCATCAAAATGCCTCATTCAATGTAAGGATGTAAGCTCTACATATAATCCCATTCACTTTCCTCTCTATAGTCGATGTGGGACTCCGGGGCGTCACATTTCACCCCCTTAAGGCTGCACGTCCCTGTGCAGGACCCACACTCTTCTCTCTACTAGTTCGAGTGTGGGTCCACTGCCGTGGTCTGGTGCAAGTGGGCGGGCCAAGAGGACTGGCAGGTTACTGCATAGGGATGTGCAGCCGTAAGGGGGGTGGAATGTGACGCCCCGGAGTCCCACATCGACTATAGAGAGGAAAGTGAATGGGATTATATGTAGAGCTTACACCCTTACATTACATGAGGCCTTTTGATGGGTTGAGGCCCATCATAAACAAAGTGAAACAAAGTCGTGAGGCCCATGGGCCAAGGCGGACAATATCATGCATGCGTGTAGGGTGGGGCATTACAAATGGTATAAGAGCTGACTCTCAACTTGTTCGAGTGTGGATCCCCTGCCGTGGTCTGGTGCAAGTAGGCGGGGCAAGAGAGCTGGCAGGCTACTGCACAGGGACGTGCCACCTTAAGGGGGATGAAATGTGACGCCCCGGAGTCGCACATCGACTATAGAGATGAAAGTGATTGGGAATATATGTAGAGCTTGCACCCTTACCTTGTATGAGGCCTTTTGATGGGTTGAGGCCCATCAGAAATAAAACCGTGAGGACAGTGGGCTAAAGCGGACAATATCATGCATGCGTGTAGGGTGGGGCGTTACAAATGGTATCAGAGCCGACTCTCGACTAGTTCGAGTGTGGGTCCCCTGCCGTGGTCTGGTGCAAGTGGGCGGGCCAAGAGGGCTGGCAGGTTACTGCACAAGGACGTACCCCCTTAAAGGGGTGGACCCTTACATTGCATGAGGCCTTTTGATGGGTTGAGGCCCATCAGAAATAAAACCGTGAGGCCAGTGGGCCAAAGCGGACAATATCATGCATGGGTAAGGAGTGGGGCGTTAATAGAATCATCTCTCCCTATTTCATCTTCCCCCCAAACCTTTTATCTCACTATCTCCCAACTCACCCTCCATTTTTTGAAATGTCCAAGAGAGCAACCCATGCTTCTCTTTTAAGATTTGATTGAATTGAACTTAGATTTGAACAACCTACCTAATTTTTTTCATTGTATTCTTTCACACGTGTAAGTTCCTTTTTGCTGCTATCACACGTGTAAGTTTACTTCGTTCTTTCACCTTTATATTTTGATATATATATATATATAGAATTTTAAGAATGATAAAAAAATAGCCCTTTCTCTTTTAAATTCACTTTCTTTCTACTAATATGTATTCATAATTTACTATATATATATTGTCCAAACTTAGCATTGGCATTTGTTGTTAGTTACAATTACAAGACAATAGTGTGATCTAAAGCTCTCACTATAGAGAAAATCCTCTCATGCCCACGTGCGCATGACTGATCATCACACATAAGCCATGATAATCGGAGTAGCCCCACTTCTGGGTTGGTCCTAATGTATCGTGCACATGTGAAAATTATCCCTCACTATAGATGTGATCTTGGGAAAAAAAAAACTAACTAAAACATTTTGCGGGATGAGTACCATTAAAAGAAAATTAGTGAAAATTGAGCAATTTGGATGGATCATAAGTGCATTAAACCGTGAAACCTACCTCAATAAAACACAAATATATGAACATGGTCAGCCGGCGAATGAGTCACAGTTTCAAGCTACTTTGCATTTTGCAAGCTCTTCGGATTTTCTCATCTCCATTTCACGGCAAGCTCATTGTGAGAAGCGATGCTTTCGGATGCTTTAGCCGATCAAGATATTGATAAAGACTCATTTTTTTTTTTTTTTGCTTTTATCTAGTTTTTCCTATAATTTATTTTAGTGGGATATAATGCTCTTATACCATTTTTTTGTATTCTCTATATGAGCCTCTTTATATCCAAAACAAAACAAAACAAAAAAAAAAAAAAAAAAAAGAATTTGAACCCACATGAGCCAAGTTAGGACTAACATGCATGCTATTTGATCAAGCTCGTGTGCACATAGGATTATAAAATTAGCAATTACTCAACGCGGCAAGGGCTGTCTGTAGAAGGAAAACACACATTTCCCACTATAGACATTGCACATAGAATTTCTCGCTGGCCCGTCACTGTGTTTTTATTCAAGTTCGGCGTAAAAGCCTCTCAGAATTCAAAGCTCTTCTCTTGCAGATTCCATAAAAAGAGCAAACCCTAATCCCAACCACAGCCAATACCCTAATCTCATTATCCACTTTTTAAAGAACCAAAGCAAAGGGTTCTTGTAGTTTGCTGGGGTTTTTCATTCTCTTGGTGAGTTTGTGTTCCTTCCATCATCAACTGATTCCTGCTAGAACTAGACATGGAAAATCTCATTTCTTTCTAATGATTTTTTTTTCTTCTTCTGTTGGGTTCTTAAAACTGAGATTTTAAGATTGTCTGCAATGTAAAAACTGAGAAGAAACAGACTCCTAATCTTGTTTCTACAGTTACCAGGCAAGATGGGGAAGAAAGAAAGACAGGTTCTTTTGGTGAAAGTTGAGATTTTTTAATCGAATACTTTCTGGGTTTTGTCTGCTTCAATCGAATCTATTAATTGGAATATTGAAGAGAAGAAGAAATCCAAGTTTCATATATATATATATATATATATATATATATATATATATTTCAACTTAGTAGAAACAGAGCTTTCATTGAAACATGCCAGAAAGAGCATTGAGACTAGGAGCAGGGGAAAAACTTATCATTCTTAGGTTTTTATTGATGAAATTTGACATTTTGTAATCGAATACTTTCTGGGTTTTGTCTGCTGCAATCGAATCTATTAAAGAGAAGAAGAAATCCAAGTTTCATATATTTTTTTTCAACTTATTAGAAACATAGCTTTCATTGAAACATGCTAGAAAGAGCATTGAGACTAGGAGCAGGGGAAAAGCTGATTGTTCTTAGGTTTTTATTGATGGTTTTGTCTGAAACTTGAGTTCTTTTATGTTATATAATTTAGGGCTATGTGAAAAACTTATAGAGTTTGTTGATAGTAGGAGGAGCTGGGATCCATGGTGGGAGTCATGAGGAGTTGCCTTAGATCGCTTCTAAAGCTTATGAATTCGATAATTGGGATGGTTGGGACTGGGATGATTTTGTACTCCTTGTGGATGATTAGGCTCTGGCACAAGCACCTTGATGGAGGGGGCTCTATTTCTCAGATTCCATGGTGAGTTTTAAGTTTCCCTTTTTTTTTTTAAATTCTTTTGGATGCGGTGATAGGTTTTCTTCTATATTTGTCTTTGCTATTGAGATGAAGAGAAATTGGAAATTTGAGATAGATCTTGGATGTTGGATGATGGATTCTACATGTTATCTTTAAAAAGCGGAAAAATCTATATTATTTGGTGGCGGGCTCCTACTTTTGCCTTAATCTTTTACAAAGGAAAGCATCAAAACAGAGGTGATTTTCATTTAAAAGATTTACATTAGCCACTTTATTTATTTATTGTTATTTTACAGAATTTTTTGTTTTCCTTTTAAATTAATGTCAGGGGAAAGTGCTGATGTGCAGTTTGAGGAACTGTTCATTTGAAATATGTCTGATTTTATATAAAATGATGCTTGATCGAGATTCGAGGAGTATTACTTTTATTTTTGCTTTTAGGTTTGTTTGGCTGAACCTGTAATTTTTTTTTCCTCCTTGGAGATATTGCCTCTTCATTGAAAGAGGCGGTTGGGTTGTGTGTATTGTGTGTTGTGGGGGCGAGGGTGGCAGGCAGCAGGCGGCAAGAGTGTTTCTTTGTTGGTTCAAGTGGGTACATAAATGTGTCTTTTCCTTTTTTGTTGATTCTTCATTTACCCTACTTTTTCATGGAAGTGATGTTGACTTTGGTCCCTTTTTTCCCTTTATACTGGGTGGAAGGGAAATGGCAGTT